>CAUYLG010037809.1:0-31643 GCA_963573385.1 Cacajao melanocephalus
TTTTTTTTTTTTGGTAAAAAAATATAGGTCATTTACTGCTTTAAATAAAGAGTACTCAGTTAAAATATGGGCAAAAGTTGAGGTAAATAAGTAAATTTACAGAAAAACAGACATGATGTTTTGCTTAGATCATTTAAAGAAGAATTCATTTTTCATAAACTGTTTTCACAGAAAAGAGAAGAAAGCTTTATTTACATTTATAAGGACTGAGGCTTGTTTTAAAATAATAAGATGTATCATAGTAATCATGGTTCTTAAATAAAAGTTTCTTTGGGAGAAATTTAAGTCTATTAAGTTAAAAGCAGGATGCTGCCCGAGGAAACAGTGTTCTCAGATGGAGAGTACGTGGTAAGGTACGGGGAAGAGTGAGAACTACGCAACACAACCTTGTTTTATTTTCCTTTCTCTGATACTCTAGCAATTGAGAAATTCCAGAAATACACGCCCTTCTCACCATTTCAGGGAATTTTATCTGTTATTTACCAATAATTAGAATTTTAGAATTCAGTTACCCAGGTCAACCAATCTTGTTATTTCCGAACTTGACCAAGCATAAGAGACACTTGGGAAACTTTTTCCTGGAAATTCTGATTCAAAATATCTAGGATGTGCCTCAGAAATTAATATTTTCAACAAATAACTAGGTGAGTCTATTGATACAGTCATTGCAATAATACTCTCATGTTATTGCTTTGAAGCTAAAAATGCTGAGACTCATTGTAGTAAATGAATCAATTGCAAGATTCCGACTCCATAAATGAGTTAGTGCCAGACTCGTGTTAAGAACCCAGATCTCCTTTTAGAATAGAGCTCTGTTTTCTTTTAATTCAGGGTCTGACTGATGTGAAAAAATAGCACGTCTTTGTACCAATTGGTATTCACCAGTCTATACCTCATAAGGAAAATACATATCAAAATATAAATTGTTTTCACCTTATGTACTGATGAAAAGTAGGACAAGCTATCCAAATAGTTTTAACCAATTTTCATTTGTGAGGTGGACTAGGATTTAAAACTAGAACTTAACAAGTTTACAAGAAGTGGTTATAAACTGAAATAAGTTCCTTAGGCTGCATAATCTCTTTCCCAAGGGATAGGTTTCTTTTTCTCTTTTTAATGCGGTAATACCAATAGGTGGGGGAAAAGACAAGTTGACTCTCTCCTAGAAATCTACTTTAGCACTGTAATCTATTAATGTACTATCTCTTTCCCTTTTTATTCCAGTTTTCCTTTATTCATAACAAATGACTAATAATTACACGCACTTGAATTTGACCTATGGATGAATGCAGGGCAATAACACAGATACAGTATCTAATTATTTTTTTCTTTTTTAAAGTTTAACTTTTGTTTTAAGTTGAGGAGTACATGTGCAGGTTTGTTGTTTTATCACCCCACTACTAAGCCTAGTACACATGAGTTATTTTTCCTGATCCTCTTCCTGCTCCCACCCTCCACCCTCATGTAGGCCCCAGTGTCCGTTGTTCCCTTCTATGTGTACATGTGTTCTCATCATTTAGCTCCCACTTATAAGTGAAAACATATGATATTTGGTTTTCTCTTCCTGTGTTAGTTTGCTAAGGATAATGACCTCCAACTTCATCCATGTACCACATTTTCTTTATCCAATCTGTCATTGATGAGCATTTGGGTTGATTCCATGTCTTTGTTATTGTGAATAGTGCTGCAATGAACATACATGTGCATGTATTTTAATAATAGAATGATTTATATTTTGGGCATATATACCCAGTAATGAGATTGCTGGGTGAAATGGTATTTCTGCTTTTAGGTCTTTGAGAAATTGCCACACTGTCTTACACAATGGTTGAACTAGTTTATGCTTCTACCAACAGTGTTTAAGTGTTCCTTTTTCTCCACAACCTCACCAGCATCTGTTATTTTTTCTCTTTTTAGTAATAGCCATTCTGACTGGTGTGCGATGGTATCTTATTGTGATTTCGATTTGCATTTCTCTAGTGATCAGCGATGTTGAGCTTTTATTCCTATTCTCGTTGGCTGCATATATATCTTCTTTTGAAAAGTGTCTGTTTCTGTACTTTGCCCACTTTTAAATGTTTCTTTTTTTTTTTCTTGTTAATTTGTTTAAGCACATCAAAAAGCTTATCTATCACAGTAAAGTAGGATTTATTCCTGGGATGCAAGGTTTGTTCAACATATGCAAATCAGTAAACGTAATTCATCACATAAACGGAACATAAGACAAAACACCACATGAGTATCTCAATAGATGCAGAAATGGCTTTTGATAAAATACAACATGCATTCATGTTAAAGACTATCAATAAACTAGGTTTTGAAGGAACATACATGAAGATTGTAAGAGCTGTAGATGACAAACCCACGTCAACATCATACCAAATAAGCGAAAGCTAGAAGTATTGTCCTTGAAAACCAGCACAAGACAAGGATGCCCTCTCTCACCACTCCTATTCAACATAGTATTGGAAGTCCTGGCCAGTCAGTCAAGAAAAAGAAATAAAGGACATCCAAATTGGAAGAAAGGAAGTCAGTGTATTCCTGTTGGCAGATGACATAATTCTGTATCTAGAAAACCCCATAATCTCAGCCCAAGGGCTCCTTAAACCAATAAACAACTATAGCAAAGTCTTAGGATACAAAATTAACCTCCAAAATTCACTAACATTCCTGTAGACCAACAGGGAAACTGAGAGCCAAATCAAGTTTTGGTGACCATTCATAATTGCCACCAAAATAAATAAATAAATAAATAAATAACTAGGAATATAGCTAATCAGGGAGGTGAAAGATATCTACTGTGGGTCAAGATGGCCAGGGGCAGACCTATGTTATTTCTAGTTAAATAATTATAAACTTGCTTTGCTTGTTGTACACTGAAGTTTATACCCTGAACTAAGCTCTATCAAATATTGGTGCAGTAAAATAGAAATCAAGCAGCAACCAGAGGCCTAAGGTAAAGACCATCTGAGAGCACTGTAAAATCATGGAACATGGCGGGGTGGTTGCAGAGCAGGAAATATTGCTTTGATCCCACGAATGCCTTCTCAACATAGAGTTGCATGAGGGTCTCATAAAGAGAGCTTATGCAATATCTCTGAGAAGGGAGGCGACCTCTGCTCACAAGATCCCAGAGAGTCTTTGCAGATGGAAGCTTGTAAGGAGGAAAAGCCTTGTAGGGCAGAGATTACTGGAACGACTCAGGGTCTGCCTAGGTTCTCAGAATATGGAGCAATCTTGATTGCTCTGTGTCCACAATGCTCTGGAGATAAAAACCCCATGATGCATTGAGTGTAGTCAAACCTGGTGGCACCTTATCCACTAAGCTTCTGATGCAAATGCACCTTGGTAGCAACCGGTCATAGAACTCAGTAAGTTTGTGTAAGAATCTCGTTTGCTACTGAATACTGCAGACCACACCTCTTCCCCTTGGCTCTCTTGCCCACATTAGTCTTAAGGCCTTGCCCAGTAGTTTCAAGTCCTCCCCTGATCATCACTCCCTGCTCCCCCACCCCTCAATTAACAAATGTGTACACTTAATAAAAGCACGTGGAGCCCAGAGCTCAGTGCCAACGCAGTTCATCCCGTACGAGAGTGCATTGGACCCCTAGACCCGTGCCGTGAACTTCTACTCTTGTGTCTTTGTCTTTATTTCCTTTACTCACTCCCTTGTCACTGCTCGGACATGGAGTACCCATGCACAGGGGTAGGTAACAGTCTACAAGGAGAACTAAAAACTATTTTAAAATTTATATGGAATCAAAAAGGAACTCAAATAGCCAAGGCAATCCTAAGCAAAAAGAACAAGGCTAGAGGCATCTTGCTGACTTCAAATGATACTGCAGAGATATAGTAACCAAAACAGCATGGTACTGGTACAAAAACAGACACGTAAACCAATGAAACTAAATAGAAAATCCAGAAATAAGACCACATACCTATAACTATCTGATCTTTGACAAACCTGACAAAAATAAAATAAAACCAATGGGGAAAGGATTTCCTGTTCAATTAATGGTCCTGGGATAACTGGCTAGCCATATGCTGAAGATTGAAACTGGACTGCCTTTCTTGCACCATACACAAAAATTAACTCAAGATGGATTAAAGGTTTAAATGTAAAAGCCAAAACTATAAAAACCTGGAATACAATCTATGCAATATCATTCTGGACATAGGAAAAAGCAACGATTTCATAATGAAGAAACCAAAAGCAATTGCAACAACAAAAAAAATTGACAAATGGGATCCAGTTAAACGAAAGAGCTTCTGCATAGCCAATAAAACTATCAACAGAATAAACAGCACACAGAATAGGAGAAAATATTTGCAAACTACGCACCTGACAAGGATCTAATAACCAGCATCTATAAAGAATCCATGCAAAACAGGTTATTTTTAACCAAGAATTATTAAGAAAAGCATAAAAACCCCTTTTCATTTACCCATTTCATAGCTCATGCTTCTTTCTTGGCCATCAGTAGTCACAAATTATTTTTTAAGAAAAAGCCAAATATACCAATTGTAAAATGAGAAACATCTATAAACATAATTTTCAAGAGAAAACTATAGTTGTGAAAATTCTATATTCACAATTGTAAGTAGTCAAAGATATACAAACAAATCTTTTTTACATAGTAGATTTTTACTTTTTAAACAATAAATGATAATTCCAGAATTATAATTGGGATGCAGAAAAGAAGCTGTCATTCTTTACTGGGAGATAGTCATTTTTTAAAAAATCCCTAAAAATGTCAGTAGCCTATAAAATGTACTTTTACTTTTAGAATTTATTCTGCAGAAAAAGGAATATAATTATTTATTAATTCTTGTACTGAACAAATATTGAGCATCTGCTGCATGTTAAGCAACTTGGTAGTCACTGAATATATATATGTTTGAGCAAAGTCAAGCACAGCCCATGCTTTCAGGACACTTATTGTCCAGTAGGAGAATTAAGAGTTAACCAAATGATCACAAATGGATGCATAACTACACAAAAAAAAAAAAAAAAAAAAAGCAAAGTACTATGAAGTTAAGGAAGGCAGTATTATGAGACACATCCTCACTTTATATTTGGGATGAAGTCTCACTCTGTTGCCCAGGCTCAAGTGCAGAGGCCCAATCTCAGCTCACTGCAACCTTCGCCTCCCAGGTTCAAGTGAATCTCCCACCTCAGCTTCCTGAGTAGCTAGAATTACAGTTACCACCACCAGGCCCAGCTAATTTTTGTATTTTTAGTAGAGACAGGTTTTCACGATGTTGGCCAGGCTGGTCTCGAAATCCTGACCTCAGGGGAGCCGCCCACCTTGGCCTCCCAAAGTACTGGGATTATAGGCATGAGCCACTGCGCCTGGCCTCCTCACTTCTTTTCAGTATTACTGCCCCTAAGAAAGTAAAATTTCCACTGATACTTAAAAAACAAAATTGAAGTGAACTCTGCAAAGAGTGTTTGGAAAAGGGAACCACACATATAAGACTTAGGATTGGCAAAGACACAGTCTGTTCAAAAAATTGAAATATGATTTACATTATATGGTAGAGAAGTAGAGGACCAGGGGAAGAAGATGAGGATGGAATGGTAAGCACCGTGGAACCCTGGCAAACCATTTTATGGATATTGATACTATCCAAAAACAATAGAGATCTAGTGAACAGACTTAGCAGTGAGTAACAGAATTTGACTTGTCCTTTGAAAATGTCCCTCCAGCTGTAGCATTAAAAAATAGAGTAGAGAGAGTCAAGAAAAGATTGTAGAAAACTAGTTAGGAGGTAGTGTAAGAGATAACTGTGGCTTGTATCAAGCAGTGCAGTACAGATGGGGAGAAATTAATGAACTCAAGTGATATATGTGAAATCTTTAGAACATACAGTATGTTGGATATGGTAAAGGAAGGAGATAGTTTTTTTTTTTTTTTTTTTTTCTTTTGAGTTGGAGTTTCACTCTTGTTGTCCAGGCTGGAGTGCCATGGCACCATCTCAGCTCACTGCAACCTCTGCCTCCTGGGTTCAAGCCATTCTCCTGCCTCAGCTTCCCAAGTAGCTGGGTTTACAGGCATGTGCCACCATGCCTGGCTAGGCTAGTTTTGTATTTTTAGTAGAGATGGGGTTTCTCCATGTTGGTCAGACTGGTCTTGAACTCCTGACCTTGGATGATCCACCTGCCTCCGCCTCCTAAAGTGCTGGGATTATAGGCATGAGCCACCGCACCTGGCCGAGAGATTCTTTAAGAGGGACTCCAAGGCTTGCTGAAATAATGAAAAGAAAAATGATGCCAATCAGAAAAATAGGAGAATTATGGCTGAGAGTAGGATTTTAGTACACTGTTTGGGATGGAAGATAAGTAATTTTTGTAGCTGATGTAGAGGAGTTCCTTGTGAGACTTCTGAGCGACTATATTGCTAGGTCACTTAGTATGTAGGGTTACAAGTTAGAGGACAGATCTAGAGTGGAGATATAAATATATGTTTCCTGGATATTTAATAATTATTGAAGTTATAAACATCAGTGGGATTTTCTTGAAAATAAAAAGGGTCTTCAAAAGATCTATGGAAAATGTATATGATTAAAAATCTATGCATGAATTAAAAAATATTTGCACAAAATAAACTTGTACTAACTTGCTGTATCTAGACAGGATCAAATTAGAGGCACTAAGAAAGATAAGATATTAATTTTCAAAGAGCTCCTATTTGAGCTACATGAATTCTGCTAAGTTTGAAGCAACAAACATCAAATGTATAGTAAAACTTTGGTGGAAGAATGGTGAAATCATTGATGCTTTTCTTTTATTTATTATACTTTAAGTTTTGGGGTATATAGGCAGATCATGCAGGATTGTTACTTAAGTATACACATGCCATAGTGGTTTGCTGCATTCATCCCCCTGTCACCTATATTAGGTATTTCTCCTGTTATCCCTCCCTAATCCCACCACCCCTTGCTGTCCCTCCCCTAGCCCTCCCTCCCCCCACCAGGCCCCAGTGTGTGATGTTCCCCACCTTGTGTCCATGTGTTCTCATTGTTCAATACCCACTTATGAGTGACAACATGTGGTGTTTGGTTTCTGTTCTTGTGTCAGTTTGCTGAGAATGATGGTTTCCAGCTTCATCCATGTCCCTGCCGTTTACAGGGACAGTGCTGCAAAGAAATAAGCAGTTTGCAAATGGATAACTTATTTTAAGAAGGGAAGAGATGGTGTTAAAGCCCATAGCAGCAGAACATCCACATCAATTTGCGAAGAAAAATTAAGCTTGTTCATGTCTAATTGAAGGGGACCTACAACTAATAGTAGAAACAATAGCCAACATCATAGACATCTCCATTGGATCAGGTTACACAATTCTGACTGAAAACTTGAAATTGAGCAAACTTTCTGCTTAATGGGTGCCAAAACCATTACTTCTAGATCGGCTGCAGATAAAAGCAGAACTTTAAATGGAAGTTAGAAACAACAGGGATCAGGATCCTGAAGCATTTCTTCAAAGAATTTTAGCAGGAGAGGAAACATAGCTTCACCAGTACAATCCTGAAGACAAAGCAGAATCATCGCAAGGGCTACAAAGAGATAGAAGTAATCCAGTCTAAGAAAAAGTGAACCACTCAAGAGCAAAGGTCATGGCAGTAGTTTGGGATGCTCAAGGCATTTTGCTTGTTGATATTCTGGAGGACAAAAGAGTAATACCATCTGCTTATTTTGAGAGAATTTTGAGAAAGTTAAGTTAGTCAAGGCTTCAGTAGAAAAATGCCGGGGAAAACTTTACCAGAATCTTCCTCTACCATGACAATGCCCCTGCTCAGTCCTCTCATCAAATAAGGGTAATTGTGTGACAGTTTCCATGGGAAATGATTAGGCATCCACATTATGGTCTGGATTTAGCTCCTTCTGACTTATTTTTGTTTCTTAATCTAAAACAAACAAACAAACAACAACAACAACAACAAAAACACTGTAAGTGGCATTCATTTTCTTCAGTCAGTAATGTAAGACTCCTTAAGGAGTCCATCATAAACAGTAGTGAATGATTCTACAGCAGAAACTAAGAAAAACACTCACAGGGCTCAAAGGAGAACCTGAATATCTGATAAATTAGAAGCCAAAGGCCAAAGGATGGAGTCTCAAAGAGCAAAACGTGATCAATGTTCACAACAAAGTCTAAGCAAGTTGAAGACAAAGATTGATGGGTTCGGTGAGCTAGAATGATGCTGCTGCTTTAATAGTGTGAAGTAGTGGACAGTCATATTGGAATGAGTTTAGAAATGAGTAGAGGTGTGAAAATTGAGGCATTGATTATGGAAGCAATATAAATGGAAAGGAAGATAGTTGTATAGTTGAAAGGGGAGATGGATTGAGAAAGGAGATTGTGTGTTTATTTTCATTTGTTTTAAGATGGAAGAGCGGTGAACATTAAAATACATGCTTAATGAAAATGATCCAGTGGAAATGAAGGGATAGGGAATTTCTGATAGATTTCCTAGGAAAATAAAAATTAGAGGATTCACCATGTCTCATAAATGAACATCCTTTATTCTAACTGGGCATTTGTAAAAGATACATTAATTTGGGTATTTTACATGAGGAAAACGTTAGAAATTGTCTAAATGGTAAGCCAATATTAACTTGACTAAATAAATAACTGAATAAATATAAATTACTTTCTCTATCATAAAATCTCTAGATCTTTATTAAACTTGAAATATTTTCAGAATAATGTAATTGTCCAAATTTTCTCTTTTTGCCTTATGCTTAGTAAGATGTTTTGCTTATAATGGATGTTTAATATAAGCTGACTAAACAAATATGTGGAGAAATATGCTATTTAGAATAAAATTCCCACAATGCAAATAGTTATGCAAAGAATATTGACTTAGAGATAGCAGTTCTACATTCTCTAAAAATCAGCTTAATTTTGACTCCAAAACTTCATTTCATGGGGACTTGTGGGAAATCCAGTCTTAGTGTATAGCTATGCTCTTTTGCTTCCAGAGGCTACACCAGAGTTTCAGAGAGGCACCTCGGCTCACAGGCAGTGTGTGGCTATCTGTGGACTGGCTATGGTCTGGCCTCCACAATCTGTTATTTTGTCTCATTTGGGCAGTGAGAATCTGGGTTATAGTCCTGAGTGTAGAGGCTGGCCCTCTGGTGCATCAAGCAGCCTTGTTTCCAGAAAATATCTTGACTCCCTGTCAGGACACTGCCAGAGAGCGAGCCCAGGCTTTATTGGCTTATGATTTATGCCTATCTCTCCCATCTCTAGACATTTTTAGCCAGTGAAGCATCCTCTCTTCTTTATATTTTCTTCCCAATGTGTTTAAACTTAAAGAAATAAAACATAGTTCTACAAGAAAAGCTCCATGAAGTATGAACATGTACCTTTCGGGAATGGGGCAATTTTAGGATTAAAAACATAGTATTTGAAAAATATAATACATTTTTGGAATGGATGAGGGATGAATGGATGGATGGATGGATGGACGGATAGACAGATAGATAAACAGACAGACCAGCAGAGCCTCTGTCTGTATAGAGGGACAGTGTGAGGACTTTTAAAATTTACTTTGTATTACGTGACTTACTTTATTTTTATAGGATTTTTAATACTTTCTGATATAATATTTTATTTAATAAAGTAAACTCAGTGAAGCACTAGAAAAAAAACTTTAATATTTTGGGAACATAAGTAGTTTTCCTTTCAAAAGTTGAGAAAGCCTATACCTCATACATGGCATTGCCCACTAATAGCCCCAGCTTCTGAATGCCAAGGAATAGAGGTGTAAGAAATCCCTGTTCCATGTTGGCTCTTAGAACCTTTTTGTAACTGTTTCCTTGGGGATACACTATATTAATTACATTCTGTACTTTTTTGTATTTTTCTTTCCTAAATTGTCATATTGTATATGTTACGTACTGAATAATACATTTTTTTTTCAATGGACTCTATCCTGCTTTGCATTTGTGTAGTTTTTGGATACATTATGAAAAGGTCTCCAATTACGTTTAAACAGGGTATAATAAATCACAGTGTTGGGAAATTTTATATGGGAAAAGGCAATGTTCCATACATTTGCCATTACTAAAATATATCATTCATCCATAAAAGCATTTGGGTTATGAAAGCAGCTTGTGCATGTTGATACCCTTGTGAGCATATTCTTGAATTGACTAAGCTTTAAAAATTTTGGCTCTATTTAAATTGCAATACTGTCCATGTTACTTGATCTAGTATTTTCTTCTTTTCACTTCACTCTCTTAGCAGTTTGAGATTGGGAATGAGAATTCTATTTTCTTCTTTTCCCCTTAAGTAATAATTTGTGATGACTGAATTCCTCTCAGTAATGCTGACAGGCATGTTGCCAACAACAGAGCATTCACTGCTTATTGCTGTTGACCCTGCTCTGCTGGACTCAGGGCTACACACCAAAGGAGCATATTCTGATCTTCCCCATAGAGAAAGTTAAAGTGAAGCATGAAATGATAGCTACCTACTGTTATTCTTGTCCGATCCTAAGAATTATACATGACCCTTCTTTTATCTTCACTTTATACAAAATTCTACTTGCCCTCGAGGCCAATGGGCTAGGAAGATAGAAGCAAAAGTAAAGCTTGCAAATGTTCAAGGCTAACGACTCTGTCAAAACAAAATCTCACTCTCATGCGTGTTATGCATATATTTGAAAATCTATCTTTGTTCCCTTGTGCCTTTTGGGAATTCAGTACCAAGAAAGTAGCTGTCAGATATCAGGCCAAACCTTCAGCTTAAGGACTTTGGGCAGCAGCTATTGGGCACAGAAGCAGAGAAGAGAAGCTAGGATTAGAAGAGCCAGGGATTCACTGAAGCTTAGGAAAAAGGCTAAGCGGTGGATCTGCAATAGGCAGAAACCCAGGTATTCAGAGACAAATAAAAATTGAAGATCACAATGAAATAACAGGTTGGAAGCCGTGACGGTAAAGAAGAACAGTTCAAGTGCATATGGACCTTGGAAGTCGTGTTAGGGCAGAGCTCCCACAAAGTGTGGGACCCACAACCATGAAGGGAATAAAGATTTTAGGCATTTTTCAGAGTTATTACTCAATAAAGGTGAATTAAATTGTGATCACTTTATTTTTGTTTCAAGCCTTTTCAAGGGAAATGTCTAAATTTAAAGCTGTTTCATAACTTTATCCTAACTTATTTTGTATCAGGAGACTCAGTTTTTCATTTAGAGGCTTTAATAATGTGTGTTTTTTATCACACTTGTTTATAGCACCTCCTATTTTAAGTAATATTTTCCATTATAATTACATAAAATTTCTTTTTAAACATATTTAAAGTGAATTTATTTAAATAGAAATATTAGGTAACTAATACCTTTAATGTGGTAGAGTGGGCTCTTAGATATGGCAAAAGTCCTGAAGATGGCACTCAGATAACAGACATTTGGGGAATATTGTTCTGAATAGTATGAAGACATACATATCTTTGTGTTTGCATAAACACCAGACCTCCCCATCAATTAGAAGCTACTTCTATTTCTGTATAAGACTGAGAGTTTGAGAGCATACACACACAGAAACACACACACAAATAGATGTTTCTGCAAGGGATGGGGATAGAGAAATTCACTTACAACTTTTATTCTCTTTTTATCCAGTGAAATAATTAGAAATAAAACAATAACTTGGATTTGAATTTATCAAATAAGAGGAGCAACAAAAAATATGTTTACCTTATGTTGCTACTTTCTCTGAGTTAACTTGCCTTCATAAATTATTGCATTTCAGGTTCTCCTTGGTGTTTTCCATGGTTGATGATATTAGCATTTGGAAATTTGAATTTTTTTTTTTTAATTGAGACAGTATCTTGCTCTGTCTTCCAGGCTGGAGTGCAATGCGAGTTCTTGGCTCGCTGCAATTGTTCAAGCAATTCTCTCACTTCAGCCTCTGAAGAGAGCTGGGATTACTGGCTCAAGCCACCATGACTGGCTATTTTTGTATTTTTAGTAAAGACGGGATTTCACCATGTTGGCCAGGCTGATCTCAAACTCCTAACCTTAAGTGATCCACCTGCCTCGGCCTCCCAAAGAGCTGGGATTATAAGTGTGAGCCACCACGCCCAGCTGGCAATCCTAATCTTCTGATCTCAGGAAGCTATGCAAGATGTAAATGCCTCAATCTCACAAAAAGAACCTTCGTCTTAGAAATCCATGAGTATAACCCAGAAGACAATACTCCTCTATGATATTGTGAAGAAGAAACAAATTAAACTAATAATCAACTGTAAAAAAATTCAATCTACATTCTAATTAGAAAAGACCCGTCATTTTTTTTTCACATTACATTTGATAGCATATTCAACTTTATGTCTAGTAACTATTTAAATCTTAAACACGTTTTTTAATAATTGAAATAAATATACAGAAAAGTGCACATATCATAATTGTACAGCTCAAGAAATTTTCTTAATTTAAACATGTTTATGTAACAAGCACCCCAATCAAGAAACAGGATGCTTACAGTATCTCAAAAATACCTGTCATTATCCATTGTGGTCACTGCAGTCTGACAAGGTTAACTGCTATCCTGACTTGCAATCGCATACATTAGTTTTGACACATTTTGGAGTATATACAAATGGAATAATATAGAATGTGTTATTTTATGTCTGATTTCTTACATTCAAAATATGTTTTTGGGATTTGATATTTTGTTTATGATACTATTGTAGATTATATATTTTTGTTCTATACATTATAAAGACGTTCAACCTCAGAACAGAGAATTACAAATCAAAACTATACTCAGAATTACAAATCAAAACTATACTCATTTTTATCTATCAGATTGGCAAAATTAAAAATTATAACACAGTCTGTTGGTGAGGCCCCTTATAAAATAGAGTTTGGTAATACACAACACAATTATGCATGCATTTACCTGTCACTTCTAGGAATTTACCCTGCAGACACATCTATGACAGGATGAAGAAACATGAAAATAGTATGTAATTTTTTTTTTTGAGACGGAGTCTCGCTCTGTTGCCAAGCTGGAGCTCAATGGCACAATCTCAGCTCACTGGCGTCTCTGCCTACCATGTTCAGGCAATTCTGCCTTAGCCTCCTGAGTAGCTGGGACTAGAGGCACGCACCATCACACCCAGCTAAATTTTGTATTTTTAGTAAGACAGGGTTTCATCATGTCAGCCAAGATGGTCTCCGTCTCCTGACCTCGTGATCCACCCACCTCGGCCTCCCAAAGTGCTGGAATTACAGGCATGAGCCCCCACGCCCAGTCAAAAATAGTATGTAATTTAATGTTGTATTGTTTGTAACTGAAAAAATATCGAAAATAATCAGTACGGCCATACATAGGAAAGTGTATGAATAAATTATAACACATTCTCACAATGAGGAGCTGCAATAGTTATCAAAAAGAATGATAAAGAGTTCTATGAACAGGCTTAAAGTGAGTTACAAAAAATATATATGTATATTTTTAAAGGCAGGGTTTCGCCATGTTGGCCAGGCTGGCCTTGAACTCCTGACTTCAGGTGATCTACCCACCTCGGCCTCCCAAAGTGCTGGGATTACAGGCATGAGCCACCTTGCCCTGCCACAAAATATATTTTAAGTGAGAAAAGTAAATTGCAAAAAAGTACCTGTATCATTTAGTAATCTACTTCTAATTTGTCAATTATTAATAAATTAACTAGCAAATAAGTGAATAAACAAACAGGAAAATATGAAAGTTATTGTTTGTAGTAGAAGTCCAAGCATTAAATGTAGAAAGAATAACCGCATTATGCTTGCAAGAATCATCATAATTTATTCAAGCAGGAATTATAAATAGTTGTTAAAATCAGCAGGTGGAAGTTTGAGAGTTGAGGGTTATTTATATGGTCTCAAAAGTTTTTCAGTTATTGTATTTATTAATTAGAAGGAGAAAAAGTAAGTGTACCATTTAGAAACATTGCAGAAAACCACCCTATTAAGGGGTCTGAATTAATATTTACCAATTATGGGAAAAATCAGCCTCATACTCTACTGATACTATGCACTAAGAAAACCACAACATCACATCCAGGGTACTCTGGTCAAAACTGCATAATCTTATTATGAGAAAAACAAATGTGAAGCCCAACTTGAGAAACATTATGGAAAATAACTGTCCTGTACTCTTCAAAAATATTAATATACTGAGATGCAAGGACTATAAATCTGTTTCAGATTCAGGACTTCTAAAGAAATATGAAAACTGGTTGCAGGCTGGGCGTGGTGGCGCACGCCTGCAATCCCAGCACTTTGAGAGGCCGAGGCGGGTGGATCATGAGGTCAAGAGATCGAGACCATCCTGGCCAACATGGTGAAACCCCGTCTCTACTAATAATACAAAAAAATTAGCTGGGCATGGTGGTGCGCCCCTGTAGTCCCAGCTTCTGGTTGTAGAACTGTATAAATTTAATTACCCGATTTTTATAGTTGTACTATAGTTGTGTAAGAGAATGTCCTTGATCCTTAGAAAATTTAAATAGAAGTATTTAGGATTAATAAAGTATCATGTCTGCAGATTATTGTACAACAGTTGTGGGTAAAATATATACATATATGTATAGAATATAAATAAAATATCAAAATAAAATGAATATCAACCATCAATATACACTTAAAAAATATACACACACATACATATATGAGTGTGTGTAAAACATATACAACAGGTACTTGAATAATGTTTTGTTGAATGTCTTTTAGTTATAACGTTGAGAAAAAATCAGTTGCGATTGGGGAAGGTCACTGTTTGTGTGGAGTTTGAACTTTCTCTGAATGTCTGTGTGGGCTTTCTCTGGGTACTCTGGTTTCTTTCCACATCCCAAAGCTCTTAGACACATTAGGTTATGTCTAAGCTATGCACGTGTCTCAGTGTTCTCAGTCTGAGTGTGAGAGTGAGTGTGAGTGTGCCTTGGTGTGGGATGACATCCTAACCAGGGCTGTTTTCTTCTTGCACCCTGAGCTGTGCCACCATGAACCGGAATAAGCAAGTTGGAAAATGAATGAGTGAATGAATACAAATTCTTGTGAAATAAAAATTTGTAACGTAGACAAAAATCATATAGATGCATGACAATAGGTGATGCAATAGTGCTCAGGGAGCCCGAGATTTCTGTGATTGTTTCTGTACTGCCTGGTGGGAGGAAGGGCTTCTAACTGTTTTCATTTTGCAAGCATTTATTCCTTGATCTAACCTGCCACTACCATGATACTCACTGATTCCCCAAAAATTCAGTGAATAATTCTCATTTGTTTTTATTAATTTGTATAAGTATGTATAGCTGACATTTATTTTAATGTTTCATATTAGAAGTGTTTTAGGTGTTTACTGAGAAGTCTGCTGATGTTTCTCTGACCGAAAATATGTCATAGACACGTAACCTTTGTTAACTAATCAAGTAGCCTATGGTAAAATTGATTTCCTTATAAGTTGTTTCAAATAAAGTTGCAGTTTCCAAGAACCTGTAGATAACCTTAAGTGAAGATTTCCTGTATGTTAAAATATGTTAAAATTGGGAGTATATGGGTGGTAAAGATTATAGAGGATTCTTTTGTATTTTTTCTGCAGCTTTTTAAAAATAAGTTTGAAAAAGATATTTAAAATAAATGCCAGGACCAGTATACTACTTTAAAAAACTGTCAATAAATAAGGTGCCACTCCTAGTGGAAAACAGAATTAGAGAATCAGAGGCCAGGACTGTGGTAACAGTAAAGAAGGACAAGTGCTCTAAGAGCAGTTGTGATAGTCAGGATCATTTGTCAGGTGACATCTCTTGCACCCAAACATTTTAAAATCAGTCACGTGCACAGTGTGGCAAAACTCACATTCATGTGCTTTAATTTGCAGTCTGTAATTGAATACAAAAGACATTTCTTTAAAACTGCTAGTGAATTTGACAGCTTATCTCTAACTTTTAGCTCAACTGATGACTAGAAAACAGACATGAGGTGATTGGGGCAACCTTGTACACTTCTGTTTTCAATAACAGATTTCCCTTCAATAAAATAATTATAGTGCCTTCTACATAATTTTTGTGCCCATTATAAAATAGTAATATGTTTGAAAAGGCCAGGTTTGCCTGACTTTCACAAGTGTTTTAAAATGGATCTATAAATATTTTCAATGTATTTGTGTAAGTTTTTATTCAATTCTGATATAATATGCAAGATTATTTAAAAGACAAAATTTAATGAACAAATATACTAATTGTGCTAATTTAGAAATAAGGCTGAATTCAATCTTTGGAAATTCTGAAAGTGAGTGGATCATAGTCAGACATAAAAGATGTAAATACCCTGGAGTTTCTTTAAATGTTTTTCTTCATTGCAGTATTTCATTGTTAGCATTTGGAACTTGTGTATTTTATGTAAAATACCTGTGTACTTTGCAAAGTTTAAAAATGTCATTTGATATTATCTTCAGCTTATTTTTTTTCAGTGGGGAATATACAATAAGACATGGCTTGAACAGCCAAGCTGACCTTTAAATTAAAAAAAAAATTAAAAAGCAAACTGTGTTAGTGATTTTGATTTGACAGACCTCAAAGACATGCCAAATTTCCTGGCAACAGCTAGAGGGAAAAACAAAGTGAGGTATTGTATAATTATAACATTTTCTGAAGAAAATGTTGTCCTTCTGAAAGCCAGTACAACAAACAAAACTTCCACTTAGATATTCTTAACTGCTATTTCTTAAATCAGCGAATCAATATGGACCACAAATGAGAAAAATTACAAAGTTCTAATGAGAGAAATCCTTATTTGGGGGCTACAGAAATCTCAGAAAAATATTTTTGGCAGAAAATTTCAGGAAGAGAAGAAGTTTTTTTTTTACATATAAATGTAATTTGCCATAGGCTTAATGTAAGAATTCTGGTAAATGTAATCTGAGTGAAGGTATCTATATTCAGAAGATTCTTAGTTAGTAAATACTATCCAAAAGTATCTGCCTAAGACAAATTATTTATTTATTTATTCATTTATTTTTAGAGATGAAATCTCCCTCTGTCTCCCAGGCTGGAATGCAGTGGCATGATCTTGGATCTTGGCTAAGTGCAATCTCCGCCTCCCTGGTTCAAGAGATTCTCCTGCCACAGCCTCCCAAGTAGTTAGGACTACAGGCACCTGCCAGCATGCCCTGCTAATTTTTTGTATTTTTAGTAGAGGTGGGGTTTCACGATGTCGGCCAGGCTGATGTTGATCTCCTGGCCTCGAGCAATCTGCCTACCTTGACTTCCCAAAGTTCTGGGATTACAGGGATGAGCCACCACACAAGTTCTAAGAAAAATTTTTGAATATAATATCAGTGTCTAACTGATAAGCTGTGCTGATCTTTATAGAGGAGACAAGAATGTACAGAAATACAACAAAATAATATATAGTTTTAAAATTACAGGAAGAGAGTGTCAGTTGTTAGAAAATACAGATCATTGTACTTTATTCTCTTATTACTCTTGGATTCTCATAGAAGCTAATCTGACCTGGGGTATTTTCTTTAATGATGTTTTTATTTTAATGAAAATCTGCTAGTCTATAGTAGATCAATTTCTGAAAGCCTCTATTTTCTTTACAAAAGCATGTTTCACATAGTTTATATAAGACACATTAATAGGTGATCTCTGTAATCCAATGAGATTAGAATGAGACTAAAATTTTTCTCTCATATTTGAGGATCTAAATATCATAATTTTACTGCACTGAAGATGAATCTTGTCTTAGTTATACTATATGTATATTTTCATAGCCTTTTCTTATTTTCCTTAATTTTAATTGAAATGAAGGTCATAAAAATCCACTGAGAATATGAAGGTGAAAGAGTCCATGACAGTGTCTTCTACAAAATAAACCATTGTGAAATTTATGTGACAAAACTACATAAATATTGTTTGGCTCTTTATTTGTATTAACTACTATGTCTACATTTCATTTTATAATATTTTTCTAGTCTACTTTAAAATAAGGGTTTAATGTTTAGAAAAAATAGACAAGATTTCATAAACTATTAGTTATAAATGAGATTTTATGGTAAAAGAAGGGAGTAAAGAAAGAGAAAGAAAAAGTGTTTGAGCATTAAAAACTAATAACACTTAAGGAAATGTCGATAAGTAAAGATGAGAGTGAGATAAATTTAAACTTTTGTTTTAAAGTCTCGGTTTTCAAAGTAGATAAATGAAACATTGTTTCCTTCCATTCCTGTGGAGAGCAGGTAAAGCCAAAGAAAATCAGACTCTTCTGCAGATAGGATGAAGGTAACTCCAACTACATTGAATCAGTTAAAGTAAACTTTATATTGGTTCTCATTCACAAATGTCATGTCTACTACATTTTACCTTTGGTTTTCTTTCATTTGAAACCCTGGGAAACCTGAAACTCAAAATAAATTCCCTTTCCTTTGCTCAGCTCTGTGGGTTTGGAAACTTCTCTAGGGCTTAGTTCTTTTTTTTCATTCTTACCAACTGGCATTAGAATTAGACTCTGAACCCAAATGAAACCACAAAAATTGGTCTCAAAACAGCACTGGCTATCAAGGGAGAAGAAAAGTTAAATTTATAGATTCACTGAATGGTTCAGGGTTTTGGAAACTGTTCACCATACACTTGGGCTTTTTTTTTTTTTTAATCTCTGTTTTCAACCCCAAACTAAAGAATCCCTCAGGATTTAAGTCTTCAGTTTTCAGACAGAAGCTTGGAACTTAACTACAAAATATTTTTTTACATAGATACTCAAGGAAAAAGAATTGTATGTATTTGAATCGTAAAAAATATAAATTTAAAATGCATCTAAACTTACATCAAAAAGTTACTATAAAAACTTGTAATACATAAACTTATCTCCTTATTAAGGACTCAGAGTGATGAAATATCACTGACTCAGTGGCTAGATTATCCAAACTGTGATGATTGGGGTCAATGTAGGTAACTAGGTGTTAAATAACTTTAGAAAAGTAAAGTACATGTAATATTTTTGGAGTAGATAGTTAAAATCATAACTACAATATAAATAAAGATCATTATTTATTTTAAATTGGAGAATAGGGAAAAACTACAATTACATTGTCAGCCATTCTGGACATGGCAAAGTAGACATAAGGAATTTATGGTCATCTTTTCTACTTTAAAAATAACCTATGCATTCTCTTTTCTGCTGTCTCTGACCTAAGGAATAATGGCTATTCATTTTTTTCATAATTGTATTTCACTAATGGCTTCTAATTCAAACCTATATCAGTTACCTTGTTTAAAACCGACAAGAAGAAGGAACATACCTTCAATTAACCAGATGTTTTTCAGGATAAAATTTAGATTGAATTTAACTCCCTGATAAGCCTATACACACACACACAGACACACACACACACACACACACACACACACAAAATTTCAAAACAAGAAATCTGGATGTGAAAAATAAGGACAAGTAGATTAGTAAGGTAACTAATTAAGGACCTAAATTTCTTTGTGTTTCGTATTTCTTCTCTTTTATTATTTTTCTTTTCCTTCATCTCCTATCACTACAACTGTTTTTCTAGGAAAGAAGTAAATAAGGGTTAACAGAAAAGAAGACAGGCTTTTCAGTTTTTATTCCTTTTTATTATGGTAAAATACATAAAATAAGATCTGCCTTTGACAATTTTTTTAGGTGTATAGTACTGTACAGCTAACTATAATTCTCTATTCCTTTGAATGAGCTTTAGTGGACTCTCCAGCCAACGTTATCCACTTATTTAACTTGCATCACATGGCAGTCCCCAATATTTGAGTCCAAATATTTTAACTAGACATAAATCTCCATGAAATAATTAGGGGTGTTTTATTAAGGCAAAATCAGAGAATGGTTATTATGTATTGAAACAACAACCAATAGGGTTTACTCAAGACTGTTGATTTTTGAAAAGGAAACAGCAATTCTTGCTCTCTACTTTTATATATCCAAGAATTAGGGGAATATGTTAAATGATAATTGTGGAGAGTTTTGTCAGAGGTGAAGAAAGATATTAGTCTTTAGATTGTGGAAGAATATTACATAATAAGATAAATAAAAATAGATAAGTCCAAACCTAAACACCTTAGTGTAACTTCAGGAATTTTTTAAAAAAGATATCCTAAAATCAGCCAGAGAAAGAGGATAAAAAGAAAAAAAAATCACACAATATCTACAGATGATCAGTAATTTGGTGGCAAACAGACACAACAGACCTCTGGTCTGAAACATTAGAGTTCAGATGGAAATGAAGTACTCTTTTATTTGTATTCATAGAAAACTTCTGTCAGTCTGAAATTCTATCATTCATGAACAAGGGTGAAATAACGATATCCTTAAAAAAAAATTTGTTTCTGTAATGTACACGGTACCCATTTTACACAGACTCATCCAATAAAGCTTGATTCTTTAATTCTCTTTTTAAAGATATGAGTCTCAACATTGCTAGTGTATTATAATCACCTGAATGTAGTTCCTGACTGTATTAACACGGATAAAATCAGAATCTCTGGGGTTGCGATTTAGGCATTAGTATCTAATAAAGTCTCCAAAATGATAGTAATATGGAGTCAAGGTGAGAACTACTACAGTTGTTTGGCAAGCACAGCTCTAAGTTTCTTTAAGGACTGTCTTTGTTCCAGGTACTGATTCAGGCTTTTCTATTTTGTTTTAAATTGGCCCAATTAGACCAAAAAAAAAAAAAGAACTTTAATATATATGATAGAGAAGGAAGTCCTTTTCTTCTGCTGAATGTAAACCAACAAGATGTGCACAATGATGATGGCAATTCTACCAGCAGGATGTCATGATGGAAAATACACTTAAATCCTTAATAACATAAATGAGCTATGAATAAAAGAATAAAACCTGTGTTATTTTCAGTCTTTGTTGCAAAATGTCAAACTTTCCTTAATGGTATGTTCTCTCAGCTTTATTAGGTCTCTACAGTTGTTATTTGCACTTGTAAATATTTTGTCAAAAATATTAATTAATCAGGTAAAAATAATTCAAACACCTAGGAAGAATTTTCACAAGTCTATGTATTCATCAGATATAGCAATATATATATATATATACACACACACACACACACAGACATGCACACACATGCACATATATATACGTATGTAAAGCAAGAGGAATAATTGACCTTTATAAAAATAATGAGAAAGATCGAAGTAACTGGTTGATAAGAAGACAAAAATAAAATAATGCAATTGAATAATTGAAAAGCACAGATAACAACCTTTAGTTAAGGAATACACAGAACCCTATGCAACAATTAAAGGAAGGACTATATGAGGAAATAGAAAGAAGGCAACTCTGTAAGCCAGGAAAAGATCCCTCACCAGGACACAGATCATCCAGACTCTTCCTAGACTTCATAGCAAAATCATACTTATGAAAAAATTTCAAAAATATAATATTGAGAGTCTTATTCATAATATTATTTAAAGCCTGTAAGGTACTTATACATAATAAATATTTGCTAGATCTTTATAGAGAAAAATAAAATCTATTTTAGGACCTACATAAATGTCCAAAATAAATAGAGGTACATTCTACACTTCTATTGGGATACTGAATGTATTAATGATGTCAGTTCTCCCCTAAATTAACCTGTAAGTTATTTGCAACTTGAATCAAATTCCTAGAAGGATTCTTTCCAGAATTAGAGAATCTGATACAGGAATTCATATGGATGAATACACAGCTAAATACAAACTATTTTGAGGAAGAAAATTGAGTTTGCATGAGGAGGAGAAAGGGGCTCTCTTGGCCTGCCAGATATTTAGATTTGGCAAAAAGATTTAGTAACCACAATCAAAGGATATTTATAGAAGGATTTAAGAACTGAATATAAAAGAGCTCAGAAGGAGATCAAAACCCTATATATGCAACTTGATATGTGACAGAAGTGGCAGTAACGTCGTGAGGAATGGATAATTTAGTCTAGTCAATTAAGTCACTAGTACCGTTGGCGACATATATGAATCAATAGTTCTTATTTCACACAGAATCCCAAAACAAAGTTCAGATGAATGAATGAAGTAAATGTGAAAAACTTACTTACTTACTGCAGTCATACATTGGAATACTGTTTAGCTGTTAAAATGAATAAACCAAATTTAAAATAATATGATACATATGATAAATTAAAACACATCCTACCTTCCCATATATATGTGTAGTTTTGTGTACATACTATTTACACAATATATAAAATCATGAAAATGAATAAAATATACCAACCTAAATATGATAGTTTCATCTGGAATAAGAGTAGAGAAATAAGATGAGTGAGGAAGGTTTCACTTATAATATTTCATGTATTTAATGATGAAAAGTCAAAATTAATTATAACAAATTATGGCATTTAGAAAATCTAGACCAAAAGTACACAGGTATTTAGCACATTATCTTCTGCATGTATGAAACATTTCATAACTTAAATAATTTTAAAATACAATGAAGTTATCAGTACCAGTTTTTCAACAGAAATTAGATACATCTTACCAAAGTGATTATAATAGCCTCTATTTATATGTTACCTAACTATCATGTTGTCATCAGTTGAAAATCAAATTAACACCATCCTTAAAACATACAAGTTATGTTCAGTTTTAAGTGTCAACTTAGCTATGATATATTACCTTGTTATTCAAACACTAACCTAGGTATTGCTGTGGAGGTATTTTGTAGGTAAGGTTAACATCTCTAATCAGTGCATGTTAAGTAAAGAAGATTATCCTGGATAACATCAGTAGACCTCATCTAATCCACAGGCCTCAAAAGCAAAACAGGTTTCCCTGAGGGAGAAGAAATTCTGCCTGAAGACTGCAGTATCAGTTGATGCCTGAGAGTTTCTAGCCTGCTGGCCTGCCATGCATATTTAAGACTTGCCAGCCCCCATAATTATGGAAGTCAGCTCTTTGAAATTAAGGTCTTCATATATATGTCTACGTGCATGTGCTCTATTGGTTCTGTTTTTCTGGAGAAGCCTGACTGATACCATTGTAAATCATGGTTCTAAATCAGTCAATTTCTAAATAAATGAAACACTGTATGTCTATTTTAATTCAGGTTAATTTAAAGAGGATTTGTGTGAGTCTGTGTTTGTGTATGGGAGTACATGTGTACACATGTATGTGGTGACTAGGTGCATTTTTGTGTATGTTGGGGGCTGTTACTGCTTTGTTGCTGTTGTTGTTGGTTTATATCCTTTTACAGCTTATTCTATGTAGAAAACTGTGGGTTGTTGAACCAACATTAATCAGTCAATCCCCCATTTTTCTGCAAATAGAACCACAGTTTTTTCAGATATATATATGTATCTCAGGCAAAGTGACTTTAGGCCTAGCTAAGGGATAAAATTTGTAAGCCCAAGACAATTGTGGTAATTTATTTTCTCTTTCCATGATCTAGTGACATTGAATACATAACTAATTTCTGGGCAAAGACACTCAAGAGGAGTATACAGAGAAATGTTAGTACTCTAAGAGACATTGCAGAAATGGTCCCTTTTCTCTCACTGGATACAACAATGTCTAGAGGAAATGCCTGCAATTATTGCAACTAGTGTTCAACCATTAGGGAAGCCATCCTGAATTAAACATGCCTTTGGGGATATTTTACGTTTCTATACTTTTAAGCTAACTTAGGCTAGATTTTTCTGTTACTTGTAGCCAAAGCCACCCTAATGTATACATACTTTTATCCATTGGAAAATTGTGACAAAATACGTATTTTGCAAACGATTATGTCCACTGCATTTTAACTGACAATGGACACCAGAATATTATAGTATATTCAGTGAAACCTAATATCTCGGTAGAAACTCTTCAAAGACTCAGTTTGAGTAAATTCAACTAATGACACTTAATTGCAGATTTTTTTTTTTTTTTTTTTTGCTGCTTTCAGTCAGTTGAAGGCAAGATTAATGTGGAATGCAAATGCGTACAGATTCAGGGAAACATTCATTTCAATTCTATTCTCATAATACTGGTAAACTATAGACCAATCATTGTTTACTACTTTGTCATATCTGATTAATTTTGTAGACTGATGGAAATCTTTGTTTGTAGAACAGAATATTGCTTTATTTAATTGCTCACCTTTGACTATCTTCCAAATTAGGAAAATTTGTAGAAGAATTACTTGAAAAATTATGACACTAAATAACCGTTAATTTTATTTTACATACTACCTAAAATGAAAATGTTAACCATTTAATTTTTTGAAAATAGAATATAATACAGTCTGTGTTATCTTGCTATGGATATAAGCTAAATATTAAAGTTGAAAATAGCAACAACAATGATCAAAGCAACGTTTTAAAAAATCTTAATACTTTCTTAAAGGCTTTAGACCTAATAGATGTCTCTGTAAATTGTAACTGCCTTAATTTACTTAATTTTTGCGCATATTTACATAATTTTATTTCTTAATATTCAGTGTGAAATGGGAATTATGAACTGTTGTATTTCATTCTTAGTTGGGATGACATATATATCACCTATGAAGTTTGCTTTTTTTAATGTGCTACTTAGATAATAAAAGATTGACTTATTAATACTGTAATTAGTTTATGAACAAAAAATATAATTTATTCCACTAAAACATATCAGAAAGGCGGTTTCTTAGTTGTTAACTGATGACAAAAATATTCAAAAATTTGATGCCACTTAGGGTTTCATGGTTTGCTTGTTGTTTTTTAAAAGAATGCTTTATTATAGAACAATGCAGACACTCAGAAATATAAAAAAATAGTATAAAATATGCTCAAATATATACCACGTGGATTTAACAGATATCAACATTGTGTAATACCAGTTTCCAATTATGTTTCAGTTAATAAAATGGCACAGATGAGGCTGAAGCACTCTGTGCATTCCCAAGACTTCTCATGTCTTTTATACTGAGGTTACCATTATTTTGAAATTTCTCTTTAGCATTCTCATGAATTATACTTTAGACAGCATTCTCATGAATTATAATTAGACAGCATAGGTTAAGTTATGCAGTGATAACTAATGACCAGTGTAAGTAGCTTGCAACTTATTTCTCACATTGCAAATTAATCATAGGTGAGCTATAGAAGTACTACTCTGCATTATATTTACTTTACGTCTCTGACTGACATAGCTGCTTCTATTTGGGACATTACCTGTCCCATTAAAGAAGGAACAAGAAATACAGAATGACAAACTAGTTCTTAAAATTTCAGCCTGAAAGAGTCATAATATATGCCCTAGTTTTTCATTGACTGAAACAAGTCATATGCCATTTCTAAGATAAACTGTGGTAGATAGATATTCTTCTCTTATAATGAGACACTCATGATAAAGCTTGATTCACTAGAACAGGAACAGGGCAGAGAATGTTTTACAAAAAAATAATGTATATAAAATGCCTGTAATCCCAGCACTTTGGGAGGCAGGGGATCATCTGAGGTCAGGAGTTGGAGACCAGCCTGGCCAATATGGCAAAACCCCTCTCTATTAAAAAAAAAAAAAAATTAGCTGGGCATGATGGTAGGAACCTGTAATCCCCGCTACATGGGAAGTTGAGGCAGGAGAATCACTTGAACCCAGAAGGCGGAGGTTGCAGTGAGCCAAAATCAGGCTACTGCACTCCAGCCTGGGAGACCGAGGGAGACTCCGTCTCAAAAAAAAAAAAGTAAACTAAATAAAATACTAAACACAGCCAGACTCATACATAAGAATGCACAATATTGTTTTATGTGTTTTTAAACTTTTAGCATTATTCATATAATTTCATAACATGCTCTTTTTAAATGTATTTTTGAAATATACCCACTTTAATTGAGATATAATAATTCAGTGTGTTAATGTATTAATATTTTTTATTTGAGATTCAAAGACAATAATTTTATTGTTGTATGTTTAGTGACGTCATTTCAGTTTTTTCTTTTATAAACAATATTGCTATAAAATTCTTTCATTTGCTTTTCTGATTATTTTGTATAAGAGTTGCTCTAAGTGCAATAAGTAGAAGTGCAATTGTTAAGTCTAATTTTACATGTTTGGCATTGCCATGTTTTTCTCCAAATAAAATAATTTCTATTTCTTATCACTAATATGTAATTTCATAACTTCTTTTCAAATATTTCTCAAATTTATTATTCATGACACTCTCACTTTTGATGGAGTCTCATTGTCATTTATTTTAGGAGACTGAATATTTTTTCATAGTTGTATGAAACGTACCAATGCCAAGCAGCTTTTCTCTCTTCTGAGTTTTGTTCCATAGCAATATGGTAGTCATTTTGTATTTTTAACTCATAAAAGCATATTAATTTTGTATATTAATCTGAATGGCATATAACTTAAATCTCAGTCTTGTTTGTGTTGCCACTACTGTGTAAAAGTTATTTTTTATTTTACTAAACTGCTACCTTAATAAAAATCTAAAATGTATGGCATTAGCTTTAAAGTGGGAAAAATATTTACACTGCTAAAAAGGGTGGGAAAATGACAGTTTGTGTCATGTAGTGGTGAAACATTGGTAAAACTGTTGCCCAGAATAACTTAGAAAATAGTAAAGTACCTAATGAACTTTTGAATTTGACCTAGCAGATTGCCATGCATGATGAAGTCAGAGGTTTTTGCTAGCTGAAAATGAGGTACTGCAAGGAAGAGATAAATGCAGGAAAGAATCTGGAAGTTAGCAAGCAGACTTTAGAGGGAATATAAAAGAGTCAGAATTTTCCGGTTTGGAAAATAAAACTATTTCTCATTTCCAGCTTCTCAAGGCAGTTAGAGAGAGAATAAGGTTATGAATGATTTCTCATTAGGGATAAAAATGTAAAATAACGAACAAATGTTTCTTGAGTAACTACCTTGCTTCAAGCTATTAGGCCAGAAAATACTCAGTAAGTGAAAAATACCAAAACACTCACTTTCTTAATGAATCAAGGAAAAAATTAGCTAAATAAAGTCAATGCTTGCCACTGAGTTAAAGTGTAGAAAACAGAAAATGCCCTAGTCGTGAAAGAAAGTGCAAAGTCATATATGTCAAGAGTGTGAATACAGAGTAGGAAATAGAATCAGGGGCACCAATGCAGTGAGTCTATTCGAGTTCTCTACCCTCCTTCCCCAGTAATATTATCCACAACACTTTCTCAGGCAGAATATTCTCAGCCTCCACCAAGACCTCAGTAAGTATTATCCAGTATTATCAAGCACCAAGCTTGAAATCTAGAATCTCATGATATGTCCCATTTGGATATGGCACCTTTTGTTCCAGACACATGAACTGAAAAGATAAATTCTGTCCCCTTCACCCATCTCCACACGGAAATGCATAAATGCAGGTGACTAAGACTGAGTAATTATCATAAACCCAGCTATTGAAATAGGGAAGAATAAGAGGAACATACAAGTCAGTGGTCCTTTGCAATTCTGAAATCCTGCTGTGCGAATGTCAAATTTTCCCATTCTGTGGAGGAGTAATGTTCTTGATTAAGTCTTTGTTATTTTCTCTGGGAGTGGCTTCCTAGTTCATTGTTCCCTTTGGATTTTGACCCCCTTTGAAAGCTTCTGAAGATGTCTTCGGAAAATATTCATAGATTGCTTTCTGCCTGTAAAATATCTGTCCTGACCCTTTTTAAGTTTGCAATGTTTAAGTTCATAATCACTACCAGGATGGCAGTGCTTTTAACAGTTTATCTTCTTTAAAAAGTTTATGGTGTTTCTGTTTCTGATTATATTCCATCTCAGCCTCCAAAGCCAAATCCAGAATTGTTTTCGAAAGAATCTACTGCTACATTAGTAGTAGGTCTTAGGGTTCCATCCAGCTAGTAAGTTGTAGTAAGCACTATCTTAATTCTTGTAGAGGTATTAATGAAGGGATCCTTAACACATCATTGTCTTACCTAATGTTTTAGGGTCAAAAGGGAGAAGAGGCAACTTGTGAGAATCCCTTTAATTTTATTAATATGTATTGTTTTAATGTGGTTTTCCATTCTTCCTTGCCAATTTTGATAATTCACATTTTATTTCCAGTTTTTTCATTTCATTTGGTTTTCTAATTTATTGGCATCAGAATCTTGATAGTATTTTTGTAAAATACTTAGATCTGCCTCTTTATTTTACAACAACTAATGCTGATGCATTTGATTTTAGTTTAGAATATATTACTCTTGCATTATACTTCTTTGTTCTCTCCATTCTTCTCGGATTGTTATTTGGCATATATCAGAGTCTCTTGATTTATCCTTTATATGTAACTGCTGTATTTCAGGTGCTGTATTCCTTTGTTTTTTTTTTTTTTTTTTTAGGAATTCTTAGTTTTTTCTCCTTTTCTCAAGTTCTCTCTGTGTGTCCAGAGAGAATATAAAACCTTTTCAATTTTTAAATTTCAGTCATTGTTTTTATTTTCAAGAGATTTTATTCATTTTTCTTTTTTTTAAGCTCTAATGTATTTCTCACAATTGTGTTAAATTTATATATATAATATATTTTACATAAATTTTAATAATTATAAATCCAATATTCATGTCACTTTCTATTTGCCTTTTTTATGAATTGTTTTGTCCTTGCTTCATTTCTCCCTATCTATATTTTAATTTTTCTTTTATTATAAAAGAGAATTTCTAATTTCTCATTTTCTTCTTCTTCTTCTTTTTTTTTTTTTTTTGAGATAGAGTTGCTCTGTTGCCTAGGCTGGAGTGCAGTGGCACAATCTCGGCTTGCTGCATCCTCCACCTTCGGGGTTCAAGCAATTCTCTGCCTCAGCCTCCTGAGTAGCTGGGATTATAGGCAGTCGCCACCACACCTGACTAATTTTTTGTATTTCTAGTAGAGACAGGGTTTCACCATCTTGGCCAGGCTGGTCTTGAACTCCTGACCTCGTGATCCATCTGCTTTGGCCTCCCAAACGGCTGGGATTACAGGCCTAAGCAACCATACCTTGCCCATTTTCTGCATCTTTGGATGACATTTAGGCATCTCATAAGAGAACTCCCACCAAATTAATTCAACCCTTAATGTTAATTTTTGGTTTTATTTCTTAGCACTAGATTTAATTGTGTGGTTTAAAATGAGGGTTTACGTGTCTGTTGGGTCATTAGTTTACTTTTGATACTGTGCATCCCATTTAAACAGAGAGCCTAGCTCTTGTTCACTGGTGGACTGACAGGCCCCTTTTCCCCCACACTGACTCTTAGGATGCCACTCACACAACAGATATTTGCACCTATAATATTACTAAACCCTGACGATTTGAGTTCTCGTCAATTGAAATATTTATCATTTTTTTATGACTCTGTGTATCTTTTATCTTTCGATAATTTACTACTCATTTCCAGTATTTGAAACAGAGAACGTGCTCCAAAGATTGAAATCACTGTACCCTCTTGTCAACCTCCTGTGTGTTTAGTGTTCTGGATCTGATATGACATGTATATCATCATATAAATATAACTTCATCTCAGCCATTGGTATCTTTATAAAATACTTAGTGTTTTTCAGTTTAACACCTGGATGATTTGTTTTAGTTAAAAACTCTGGCTATCCTGGTGAGGTAAAAATAACCTCGTATTGTTAGAAAGCTCTATTCAAAAATAAAAAAATATGTATATGCTAACTTCAATCTCTGCCACATTTGTTGGTCAAGATGGAATATTCTTACTATCATTTTCAAGTTGTAGCAATTTCTTCAACTATATATCTTATTATTTCTTTTGTTTAACATATATTTTATTGCATTTTAGGTTTTGGGGTATATGTGAAGAATATGCAAGATTGTTGCATAGGTGCATACATGGCAATGTGGTTTGCTGCCTTCCTCCCCATCACCTATATCTGGCACTTCTCTCCATGTTATCACTCCCCAACTCCCCACCCTGTACTGTCCTTCCCCTCGTTCTCCCCTACAGATCCCAGTGTGTGATGCTTGCCTCCCTGTGTTCATGTGTTCTCTTTGTTTAATACCCGCCTGAGTGAGAACGTGTGGTGTTTGATTTTCTGTTCTTGTGTCAGTTTGCTGAGAATGATGGTTTCCAGGTTCATCCATCTCCCTACAAAGGACACAAATTCATTGCTTTTTATGGCTGCATAGTATTCCGTGGTGTATATGTGCAACATTTTCCCTGTCCAGTGTATCATCGATGGGCATTTGGGTTGGTTCCAGCCCTTGCTATTAAAAACAGTGCTACAGTGAACATACATGTGCATGTGTATTTATAATAGATCGATTTATAATCCTTTGGATATATACCCAGTAATGGGATTGCTGGGTCAAATGGAATTTCTGTATCTAGGTCCTTGAGGAATCGCCACTCTGTCTTCCACAATGGTTGAACTAATTTATACTCCCACCAACAGTGTAAAAGTATTCCTATTTCTCCACATCCTCTCCAGCATCTGTTTTCTACAGATTTTTTAATGATGGCCATTCTAACTGGCATGAGATGGTATCTCAACGTAGTTTTGATTTGCATTTCTCTAATGACCAGTGATGATGAGCATTTTTTCATATGTTTGTTGGCCTCATATATGTCTTCTTTTATAAAGTGTCTGTTCATATCCTTCACTCACTTTTGAATGGGCTTGTTTGTTTTTTTCTTGTAAATCTGTTTTAGTTCTTTGTAGATTCCGGATGTTAGCCCTTTGTCAGATGGGTAGATTGCAAAAAAATTTTTCCCATTCTGTTGGTTGCCAATTCACTCTAATGATTTGTTTCTTTTACTGTGGAGAAGCTGTGGAGTTTGATTAGGTCCCATTTGTCTATTTTGGCTTTTGTTGCCAGTGCTTTTGGTATCTTAGTCATGAAGTCCTTGCCTATGCCTATGTCCTGAATGGTTTTGCCTAGGTTTTCTTCTAGGGTTTTTATGGTGTTAGGTCTTATGTTTATGTCTTTAATCCATCTGGAGTTAATTTTAGTGTAAAGTGTCAGGAAGGGTTCCAGTTTCTGCTTTCTGCACATGGCTAGCCAGTTTCCCCAATACCATTTATTAAACAGGGAATCCTTTCCTCATTGCTTGTTTTTGTGAGGTTTGTCAGAGATCAGATGGTTGCAGATGTGTGATGTTGTCTCTGCGGCCTCTGTTCTGTTCCATTGGTCTATATCTCTGTTTTGGTACCAGTACCATGCTGTTTTGATTACTGTAGCCTTGTAGTATAGTTTGAAGTCAGGTAGTGTGATGCCTCCAGCTTTGTTCTTTTTGCTTAGAGTTGACTTGGCTATGCTGGCTCTCTTTTGATTCCATACAAAGTTTAAGGTGGTTTTTTCGAGTTCTGTGAAGAAGGTCATTGGTAGCTTGATGGAAATAGTGTTGAATCTATAAATTACTTTAGGCAGTATGGCCATTTTCATGATATTAATTCTTCCTAACCATGAGCATGGAATGTTCCTCCATCTGTTTGTGTCCTCTCTTGTTTCATTGAACAGTGGTTTGTAGTTCTCCTTGAAGAGGTCCTTTACATTCTTTGTTAGTTGCATTCCTAGGTATTTTATTCTCTTTGTAGAGATTGTGAATGGCAGTTCGTTCTTGATTTGGCTCTCTTGAAGTCTGTTATTGGTGTATAGGAATGCTTGTGATTTTTGCACATTGATTTTGTATCCTGAGACTTTGCTGAAGTTGCTTATCAGTTTCAGGAGATTTTGGGCTGAGA